>JAQPPZ010008763.1:0-17181 GCA_028583015.1 Wollemia nobilis | reverse complement strand
ATTTTTTTTTTCCAGATAAGAAAAATCAATGTTTGAAAGCAATGCTAGAGGGATTCAAAGGGATTCAAAATTCAAAGGGATTCAAAATACAAAAATTGTGGACAAACTAAAAGTGATGAGTATCGAAGGGATTCAAAATTCAAAGGGATTCAAAATACAAAAATTGTGGACAAACTAAAAGTGATTCAAAATTCAAAGGGATTCAAAATACAAAAATTGTGGACAAACTGAAAGTGATGAGTATCCATAAAAGCAAGGATATTGTGGACAAACTAAAGTGATGAGTAAAAGCAAGGATATTGTGGACAAACTAAAGTGATGAGTAAAAGCAAGGATATTGTGGACAAACTAAAGTGATGAGTATCCATAAAGTAGGGATTCAAAATACAAAAATGTCATAGTGATAATTTTCCATAAAGGAGGGAAAAAATATTTGTTCATTCAATCTGCACTTGAAAGTTATTGTAACATCAATTACAATCATATAAACAATTTTCTAGCAAATTTTCAGTTTCCAAATAGTCTCATTGAATTCCATCTCAAAAGTTGTAGCAGTTTGTAGTTTCTCCTTTGAATACATTGGAGGTCTTTGATCTATCTTGGTGCACAAGTTTCGCAGAACTTCTGTTCCTAGACTTCAAACTAGGGGGTTGTGAGGAGTTTTTTTTCGGTCAAATGTCTTTGCCTATGCCCACGGGGTGGTTGAACCTGGGGTGTTGGGCCTATCTCCTCGCGGGGTGGTTGAACCTGGGGTGTTGGGCCTATCTCCTCGGGTGATGGGCTAATAGGTGCTTCAATGCCACCCTCCAAAGGAAGAAGGGAGTTGGCTCCAGCCACAGGCAGTGCAGGTTAACCACAGGGACTGCAATATCTGTCTCGTGAATTGTTTGACTCGGTGTGAGATGGGGACTGCCGGTCGTTCAAGGTTTGTACCGTCATCATCGGTCTGGCGCGCACTTAGAGGATTTTACCTTTGCAAACTGGTACCACCAAGGTTTGAACCCAGGTCTCTTCTCATCAAGTGCCCATTTAGACTAGCACTTACCAATCCACCTAGCCTTTGGGGCTGGGTTGTGAGAAGCGAGCCTGCCCTTCTTTGGAAAAATAAATAACCAAAGAGTCCTGTTTTTTTTAAAGTTCATGTTCTCTATATGGTAGAGTAAAATTTGTACTGATTGGCTCTCCAATTGTTATTTTTTTTTTTTTATTTTATTATTGTTTAATTTATTTTTTTTGAATTTTTTTTCAAGTTATTGCCTAGAGTAACCCTTCAAAATTTGTACTTGTTGCTTATTTTTTTTGTCTTAGTTTTTTTAAGTTGTCGAGTAACTCTTCAAAATAATAGTTATTTATTCTTCCTACTAAGTAAATAATCAAAGTATTAATAGTTATTTATTCTTCCTACTAAGTAAATAATCAAAGTATTAAGCATTGCCTGCCGAATTTTTTTTCAAGTTATTGCCTAGAGTAACCCTTCAAAATTTGTACTTGTTGCTTATTTTTTTTGTCTTAGTTTTTTTAAGTTGTCGAGTAACTCTTCAAAATAATAGTTATTTATTCTTCCTACTAAGTAAATAATCAAAGTATTAAGCATTATTCTTCCTACTAAGTAAATAATCAAAGTATTAAGCATTGCCTGCCGAGTAACTCGTCAAATTAATAGTTATTTATTCTTCCTACTAAGTAAATAATCAAAGTATTAAGCATTGCCAGCCCTTGACGCAGTAGCGTAAATAATCAAAGTATTAAGCATTGCCAGCCCTTGACGCAGTAGCGTAAATAATCAAAGTATTAAGCATTGCCTGCCTTGATGCAGTAGCTTAAATATCTTTGGAAAAATAAATAACCAAAGTATTAAGAGTCCTATTTTTGTGAAAGTTCATTTCTCTAGATGGTAGAGTAAAACTCATTGGCTTTCCAATTGTTGTTTTTTAATAAGTAGTTATTGTATTTACGATGGTTTTAACTAGGATCCCAAAACTTGATTACATAAGAGTTGGAAATAACATGTTGAAAATAAGCCATTACAACAAAATTTTGGGCCCAAGGTACCAATACCCCTAAAATGAAAAACAAACAAATCCGCCTAGCGGAAGCAATTAATTTGAACAATCCCGCTTAGCGGGAAACCACCAATTTTGAAGGAAGGTAAGTTTGAAGATCCCACCCAGCAGGGAGCAGCTTAAAACTACCATCGTGTAAATCTTGCCCAACAGGAAGTAGCAAAAAACCATTATAATATAAATCCCGCCTAGCAGGAAGCAGTCAAAAAACCACTAAAGAGTGAATCCCGCCCAATAGGAAGTAGCTGAAATCCATCCCAGTGTAGATCCTACCCAGTGGAAAGCAACAAAAACCTCTACCAAGTGAATCCCACCTCCCGAAAAAACCAACAGAAATGAGAAAAACTCTGCCCAATTGGAAACCCATCGGTTCACGGAGAATCCTGCCCCGCGGGAAACCATCCTGCCCAATGGGAAACCATCCTACCTAGAAAAAAGGGGGAATCCCACCCAGTAGGAAGCAGATGAAAACTAGCAAAGAGGAGATCCCGCCCATCGGGAAGTAGCCAGAAATCACCACCAAGAGAATCCCGCCCCCAAGACAACCAGCAGGAAAAGACAACAGGTTAAGGGACCAGGGATATAAGGACTGGGGATCCCAGTAGGAAGAGGTAACAACCACAAATATGGGATCCCTGGGAGCCTGGCCTGGGGGATCCATGGTCTGCATGCATAGATCAGATCCCCCATGATTTGAAAAATACAGCAGAACCCAGAGAACCCCAACAGTAGGGGCCAAGAATCTCATCCTTGCACAGGAGAAACCTCGGGGAAGCTGGGACTAAGGTAACGGGAACAGACCTCGAGCAGAGAAAAAGACCCCCCCAAGGCCAAACAAATGCCTAGGGTGTCCACCAAGGAGCAGAACCAGCACGAAGAAGCCTACAAGTAGGAAATCGAAGAGGGCCCTCCCCATAGGGATGGGACCAACAGTAGCCACAGGATCCTAGAGAGGATTCACTAGCAAAAGGGGGAAAGAGGTTCCCCAGACCACCCCCAAAGCAGTAAGGACCTCAAAGGAAACCCTATGAAGCCGTAAAAAAACCCAACCAATCACCTCCACCACCTAGAGAACCGCAGGGAACCAGATCCATGCCAAAAACCTGCAGAAAACCCTAGGGGGAAGCCTAAGGGAAAAAAAAGGGGAAGAGATCCCGAAAACAACAAGGAACCCCTGAGAAGCACCAGGTCGAAAAAACTCAAAAAAGGGAACCCCGATCGACTGGGAGAGGTGCGAAAAGAAGAGAAGGATCTCCCTCAAGGATATCATCTCGCAACAAACAATCCCGGGGAGGGATGACTCGGGATGATCCGAGGCCTCAGGCGGGAACAGGGGAGGGGGAGTAGGGAAGGGATTGGGACCCTCCCTCTCTACTTTTTTCCCTCTTCTCCTCCATCTCTTTGTTCTTGCTTTAAGGGTTTTATGACTCTCCAATTGTTGAGTAACCCTTCAAAAAATTATTATTGTTTAATTTTATTTTATTTTTAATTTAATTTTTTTTTCCATGCCTAGAGTAACCCTTCAAAATTTGTACTTGTTTTTTAATTTTTTTTCCCGGATCTGTTTTTCAAGTTATTGTCTAGTTTTATCAAGTTGTCGAGTAACTCTTCAAAATAATAGTTATTTATTTTAAATAATAGTTATTTATTTTAAATCAATTATGAGTAACTCTTCAAAATAATAGTTATTTATTCTTCCTAATAAGTAATCAGTCATATCTTGACTGTAAACATGATCTTTATTCTTCCTAATAAGTAATCAGTCATATCCTGACTGTAAACATGATCTTCACTCCTTGAGAAATTTGAGTTAAAATTATTACGATATTTTCTAAAACATACTCATGAAGGCAAAAATTATCTACAGATCCGAATGGTGATAAACCTAGACATTTTCTTTGGCTAAAATTATCTACAAATCCGAATGGTGATAAACCTAGACATTTTCTTTGGCTAAAAAGATATTTAGAGATTCCTCAAATACCACGACCAAAGGCAAAAAAAATATTATCTACAGATCCGAATGGTGATAAACCTAGACATTTTCTTTGGCTAAAAAGGTATTTAGAGATTCCTCAAATACCACGATCAAAGGAAAAAAAAAAAAATTATCTACAGATCCGAATGGTGATAAACCTAGACATTTTCTTTGGCTAAAAAGGTATATAGAGATTCTTCAAATACCACGACCAAAGGCAAAAATTATGTATAGATCTGAATGGTGATAAACCTAGACATTTTCTTTAGCTAAAAAGGTATTTAGAGATTCCTCAAATACCACGACCAAAGGCAAAAAAAATAAAAATTATCTATGGTGATAAACCTGAAGGAATTTAAATCAAAAAATTAAATCGCGTCACGACAAAGATGCTTCCCAAAGGAGTTGGGCTTCAGAAGGAACTTCGGAGAAAATACTCCCGAAGTAAGCACTTCGGGGGAAAAACTGCCGATGTAAAACTGCTTCGGGAAGTTTTCCAGCGAAGCAACTGTTTCGCACGATTTTCTTTCGAAGTGAAATCACTTCAAGAATTTTATAGCCGAAGTGTATGCTTCGGACAGGAAAGCTGCGAAGCACTACAGCTGGCGAAAACTTCGACGAAGTGGCTGCTGGATTCCACTTCGGGAGACAAATCTGAAATGCTTCTTAAGTAGAATAAACAAATAAGTTTTCCCTCCTGGATCAAACGGGTGTTTTGCCACTTTGGGGCAAACCCTCACTAAAGTTTGTCTGTGGATTAATCAGCAATTTGAGACAAAGAACAAATACATAGACATGCAAATTTGCAGGATTAATATTTTATATATTAAATATAACTGAAATACAAATCTTCCTTCTGAAGCAGTTACAAAATTCTGCAATATAAAACTATAGGATAAACATACAGATTTCTGGTAGACTGCTGCTCCACTCTCTGGTTGAAGGCGGCTACTGCTTCTACTACACTACTGGTTGAAACCCTTGCTGTAGCGGCTGCTCTGTGCTCATCCTTTCTCTCTGCTGCTCTCCTCTGATCTCTATCCTCCAAATCTCTCTCACTCAAAATGACAAATGCCCCGGTATTTATAGATGGAAGATGAGGACAAAAGGCCGGATAAATCACCAACTAACTGACACAAATTAAATGCCAAGGAAAGGTTCCTGTCCAATCGCCGAGCAACCCCATCTACTCGCACGTTTGGAAATTAATGCCCTGATCTTCGTGCTGGATTTTCGCTTCGACAATTTGAAGTGCGAAGTGCTGGAATGATATTTCTTTGCGGTGAAGCATTTTCGGGGGGCAAATATTTGCTGCTTCGCAGCGAAGCATCCTCCGAGGGCAAGGTTGAAGAGCTTCGCGGTGAAGTGTTTTCAAGGGGCTGCTGATTTGTACTTCGTAGTGAAGCATTTTCTAAAGGCATTTTAAAAATGATTCGCGTCGAAGCGTTTACGGGCGTGAGGGTTGGTTTAATAATTCCAACACCCTCCTTTAAACCAATTTTCATGAGTTCTCTGACACCCAACTTTTCTCGCAGCCTGGCGAAATCCTCCTCCTTCAAGGGTTTTGTGAAGATGTTAGCTAGTTGCTCCTTGGACTGCCGCAAAACCGCAATCGGACTTCATCGAATTTCACCAGCTCTACGATGAAATGATACCGAATATCAATGTTCTTTGTCTGATCGTGGAAGACTGGGTCCTTCGAGAGCACGATGGCAAAGTTATTGTCACAAAATATTGTTGTTGTTGCTTTCGGTGGATGATGTAGTTCACTCAGAACTCTTCTCAGCTAGACTGCCTAGCAGGCGGTTGAGGTGGTAGCAACATACTCGCACTCCACTCGTAGATAAAGCAACAATTGGCTACTTCTTCGAGGACCAAGAGACAACTTCAGATCCAAAATGGAAGGCATATCCCAAAGTGCTCTTTTGGTCATCTACGCTACTAGCCCAATCGCTATCTATGTAGCCAATCGGTTCGTGGTCTTGTCCGGCATAGTGGAGTCCGTGATTTCTCATGCCATTGACATATCATAGAATTCTCTTGCACGCTGCTGCTGAGTGTCTTTTGGTGGCTCCATAAACCGACTAATTAAACTCACGACAAACATCAAATGCGCTTCGGTTGCGATCAAGTACATCGGGCTTCCAACTAACCTTTTGTAGAGAGTTGGGTCAACACAGTTGTCGGTCTTGCTCAACTTCAAACCAATGGCTACCAAGCTGATGGCAGGCTTGCTGTCCTCCATCTTAAAACACTTCAGGACATCCTTTGCATACTTGCACTGAGAAATGAAGATGCCATCTGCTGATTGGTCAACTTCAATGCTAAGAAATAATTTCATCAGCCCCATGTCTGTCATTTCAAACTCGGTATTCATGGCTATTTTGAACTGTGCAAATAGGCTACTGCTATTGCCAGTATATATCAGATCATCCACATACAAGCAGACGATTATCATCTCACCCTCTGTGTTTGTCTTCAGATATAAGGTGTGCTCATATGGGCATTTTTGAAACCCATTCTCCTAAAAATAGCCATCAATTCGGGCGTACCATGTCCAGGGTGCTTTCTTCAACCCATACAGGACCTTCTTCAGCTTGAGGACCTTGTCTTCTTGCCCTTATATTTCATATCCGTGTGGTTGGTCTATGTAGACCTCTTCTTCCAACACTCCAGGAAGACAGACTTGACATCCATCTGATAAACGCTCCATCCCTTTTGAGATGCCATTTCCTGTCAAGTCGGGCTACAGGCGCATACACCTCATGATAGTCAACTCTTGACTTTTGCTTGTAGCCTTTCACCACTAATCTGGCCTTATTCCTGCCAAATTCTCCTTGGGCGTTGAACTTCATTTTATACACCCACTTGACCCCAATGGTCTTCTTTCTCTCCGGAAGATCGATCACCTACCATGTCTCCATTCTTTTCAATGGTCGCTATCTCCTCATCCATCGCATTCACCCATTTGTGATTCCACTTGCTTCTTCAAACTCCTTTGGATCACACTCCGTAAATAGGCGAGTCAGAATATTCTTCATCTAAATGATTATGAGTTACCTCATAAATATCTTGCAATCTTTGAGTCTGTACAAGTGTCCACAAGTTTGGAATTCTACTTGCAAGTGGAGGTGACCGGGATGATTAGGCTGTGTGCTGTGGCACCATCGTTGTTGCTTGGAGGTACAGTTTGCTGCACACTATCTTCCTCCAAGTTTATAGGATCAACAATTATTGGTTCAAGCTGACCGAGTCTTTGACTTCCAGTTCCATGCTTCATCCTCCAAGAACTTCACATCTCGGTTGATGACAAGTTTCTTCGTCACCGGATTGCGCCTTCTCGTATGCCTTTGTTTGTTCGTTGTACCCCGTGAAAATGCATTTTTAGCTTTGTCATCAGTATTCTGCTTTTCTCATCCGGAACGGTTTGCATATGCTATGCACCCGAAAACTCTGCAAATGAGCCACACTTGGCTTCGGATTGCTCCAGGGCTTCCTCCGAAATTTTGTCTTTCACACTCTTGGTGGGACATCTTTTCGGCAGACCAACCGCACATGACATAACTTCGCCCAAAACTCATGTGGAGACTTTTGCCTTCAACATGCTTCATGCCATCTCCATGATAGTTCTATTCTTCCCTCTCGCCTACACCATTCTCTTTTGTAGTGTGTATCCTGGCAGTGAACTACCCCCGAATTCCATGTTGCTTGCAGAAGGTGTGGGAATTCGTTAGAGATGTATTCTCCTCCTCCGTCCTGTCCCGAGAGTTTTCAAATAATACCCACTCTATTTCTCAACGTAGCCTTGAACTACGTAAACTTCGCAAATGCCTCTAACTTCAGCTTAATTGGATAAATCCATGTCTTTCGGCTAAAATCATCAATGAAATTCGGGAAGTATTTGTTGTTTCGACAAATGTCTTTGTCTGCATCGGATCGCAAATGTCTAAGTGCACAGCTCTAATGGCGATATGCTCTCGAAGATCCTCCCCTCAGGGAATGCATCCTCGTGCGTTAGTGTCCGACCAAGCAACCTTCACAAACTTGGTTTGGTTGCTCAATAAGGGGTAAACCCTTCACCATTTGCTTCTTGTACAGCAAATTCATGCCACTGAAACTCAAGTGATCGAACCTGAGATGCCACATCCAGGTAGCATCTTTCAAAACTACACTCAGAGACATTAATGATTCATTCTGAATCTATAGTGAAAACATTTTGCTTTTTGTCATGGACACTATTGCAATTTGTCCATGCAATTTGTCTCTGATGGAACAAACACCGTATTTGAACTGCACAGTGTGTCCCTTCTACACAAGTTGTCCAACACTTAGCAGGTTGTGTTTCAACCCAAGCACATAATAAACATCATAAATTTGTTTTCTTTCTCTGTGTCGAGTGCGGATGAGGATTTTACCTTTCCCCATCACAGGAAGCTTACTGTTGTTCCCTATATTGACTTCGGATTGGATTTGTTTCCATCCAATTGTGAGAACATCTCTTTGTTCCCAGTCATGTGGTTCTTTGCACCCACTTGTCAAGATACCAAATGTTTTTCTTGCTCTCCTCCTCAATACTGCAAGTTAGCAACATATTTCCTCCTGTCGTATTTTCATCTTCATCTGTATAATGGTCCTACTATTGATTTTCGTCTGCCATCCTCTTTCTACACTATGATATATAATGGCCGAACCATTTGCAATAATAGCATTGGACCTTTGACATGTCCTTTTGACTAAATACCCTTGGCTAATTTTTGTCAGTGCCTCTTCCTCCTTGCTAATGAAAGTTGTAGCTAGTTTCACTATCATGAGGGTTTGATCTCCCTCCTTGCTTGTTACTTCTCCCACGCCTGCTTCTGCCTCTTCCACCTTGAGAACTAGAGGCGCTATGGTGGAGTCTTGTCTCGTCGTTGTCTCGAACCGAGACTTGCGCTTTGAATGCTTGCTCCAAAGAGGACCGAGTTGAGCGGCTCAGCCTCTGCTCATGTGTTTGTAGAGAACCCATGAGTTCATCCATTGAGAGGGTTGTCAAATCCCTTGACTCCTCTATTGCAATTACCATCGAATAAAAAATTGCTGGCAAATTTCATAGAATTTTCTCCACGATCCTTTGATTATGCATAATTTCACCATTCAACCGCATTTGGTTGATGACATCAGTTGTTCGGGTGAAGAAATCGTTCATCGACACGGGAACTCACTCATCTCGCAGGTTCTCGAACTCTCTTCGAGCATCTACGGTTTCACCAACTTCACTTTGTTTGGTGCCCTGGTACAAGCCGGCGGGAATTTCCCAGGCTGCTTGGCCCTGGTGGCCGATGTGATCCGGGGGAAGATGGTTTCTTCAACCACTTGTATGATATAGAACAGGGCCTTTTTGTCTTTTCTTTTGGTTCTCCTTTAGAATATCTCTCTCATCTTGGGGAGAGGGCGGCTAGTGCCGTCGCATCCGCCCGATTTCGAGTAACCATTCTCGACGAAGTCCCACAAATCCTAAGACCCGAAGAGGATCTTCATCTGGATGCTCCAATAATCATAGTTTTTGTCATTAAATCGTGGGATCTGCAACTACAGGGAATTGTTTCCAGAAGCCATGCTTTTATCTCCGTGTCAAGGCACCACAAGGCTCTGATACCAATTTGAAGGAATTTAAATCAAAAAATTCCAATTAAATCACATCACGACAAAGACGCTTCGCAAAGGAGTTGGGCTTCGGGAGGAACTTCGGAGAAAATACTCAAGTAAGCACTTGGGAGAAAAAGCTGCAGTAAAACTACTTCGGGAAATTTCCCAGCAAAGCAACTGCTTCACACAGTTTACTTTCGAAGTGAAATCAGTTCGAGAATTTTCCAACTGAAGTGATTGCTTCGGACAGGAAAGCTATGAAGCACTGCAGCTCGCGGAAACTTCGACAAAGTGGTGATTGGATTCCACTTCGGGAGACAAATCCCGAAGTGCTTCTTCGACACAACCAAATAAATAAGTTTTCCCTCCTGGATCGAACGGGTGTTTTGCCACTCGGGCAAACCCTCACACAAGTTCGTCGATAGATTAGTCAAACACTTCCGAGACAGAGAGACGGATACTCGGACATGCAAATTTGGGTTCGAGACGGAGAACATATACTCGGACATGTAAATTTGCAGGATTAATATTTTATATATTAAATATAACCAAAATACAAAGCTTCCTTCTGAAGCGATTACAAACTTTTGCAATATAAAACTGCAGGATAAACACACACATATTACGGGAGACTGCTGCTCCACTCTCTGGTTGAAGGCGGCTGCTGCTTCTGCTGCACTGCTGGTTGAAACCCTTGCTGCAGCGGCTGCTCTGTGCTCGCCGTTCCTCTCTGCTGCTCTCCTCCGACCTCTATCCTCCAACTCTTTCTCACTCAAAATGACAAATGCCCCGGTATTTATAGGCGGAAGATGAGGACAAAAGGCGGGATAAATCACCAACCGGCTGACAGGAATTAAATGTCGAGGTATGGTTCCTGTCCAATCACCGAGCAACCCCAACTACTCGCACGTTTGGAAATTAATGCCCTGATCTTCGCGCCGGATTTCCGCTTCAGCAATTTGAAGTGCGAAGTGCGAAGTGCCGAAATTATATCGCGGCGAAGCATTTTCGGGGGCAAATATTTGCTACTTTGCAGCGAAGCATCTTCCGAGGGTAGGGCAAGGTTGAAGAGCTTCACGGCGAAGTGTTTTCAAGGGGCTGTTGATTTGTACTTCGCGACGAAGCATTTTTCTGAAATGCTTGGGCGTGAGGGTTGGTTTAATAATTCCAACAAAACCTAGACATTTTATTTGGCTAAAAAGGTACGACCACAGGCAAAAATTATCTACAGATCCGAATGGTGATAAACCTAGACATTTTCTTTGGCTAAAAAGGTATTTAGAGATTCCTCAAATACCACGACCAAAGGAAAAAAAAAAATCTACAGATCCGAATGGTAATAAACCTAGACATTTTCTTTGGCTAAAAAGGTATTTAGAGATTCCTCAAATACCACGACCAAAGGCAAAAAAAAAAAATTATCTACAAATCCGAATGGTGATAAACCTAGACATATTCTTTGGCTAAAAAGGTATTTAGATATTCCTCAAATACCACGACCAAGCATATCAAGATAAAACTTATTTTTTATTCTCTTTCTATTGAACGCACCAATCAAAAATATATTATATACTAACTTTGAATTCAACCTTATTAAATAAGTTTTAAAGAAATCAAACAACAAATAATTATAAGCAAGCACATGCATTCTCACAAGGACGAGCTGTGGACATCACAAGGACGAGCATGTAAGCATTCAACGTTGGTTAATTCTTATCTCAGTCTAAATACCATTCCGTAAACATTTACGCGTGCAGTTTGGAAGGTTTTTAAATATTAAGTTAAATTAATATTAAATTCAATCAACTGAGTAATTAAACACGAACGTCACAACAAGATTCACGAAATACATCTTAACAATTAGTAAGCTTTTAATAAGCATTCATTAATTCATTAATTTCTCTGGTAGGTGTGACCAAATCGCTACTTTAAAAGAAGGTAGTAAATTAATAAATCATATTACACAATCTTCTATAATTTCAACTAAAATATGTTTTACCGCATGTAAGAACAATTTAAATTGTATCTTTATACAAGGAAACATATGATGATTCTGTGCGGATAAATCTCTCTATTGGTAGGTGTGACCAACTCGCTTTTTTAAAAGAAGATAGTAAATTAATAAATCACATTACACAACCTTCTATAAATTCAATTAAAACATATCCGTGCGGATAAATCTCTCTATTGGTAGGTGTGACCAACTCGCTATCTTAAAAGAAGATAGTAAATTAATAAATCATATTACACAACCTTCTATAAATTCAATTAAACTATATTTTACGGCATGTCAGAACAATGAATCACCACAGATAAATCTATAATTTCAATTAAAATATATTTCACCGCATGTAAGAACAATTTAAATTGTATATTTATACAAGGAAAAATGTGGTGATTCCGTGCAGATAAATTTGTCCATTAAGAACGTAACGTTTGGGATACAAACAATATGTTAGCACACATTGGATGCGCAATCAACTTTAAACAGTGTGTTATTTGAAGCATTTTGTTCTGAAAGAACACATCTCAAGCTTCTTCACTAGGTAATTTGCACCGATCACAACATCGCTCGACCTCCAACATCTCTGGCAGCGTTCTTCTGGGATCAGAACGACTCAGGGGTAAAATGAATGGAGACTACTACTAAGAATACAATTCAATCCATTCATTCCTTTTGCAACAAAATCATTTATAAATATATAAATGCAAAGATGCAAATACTCAACCAAAGCAAGAATAGCTAGCAATCCTCCTTTGTTGCATTATCAACCAGAGATATTGAAACACAAATGCATATATTAGTAAAGAAAATAGTAAGAGTCCAGCCATATTGGACAGAATGCAATTATTGGACAGAATGCAATTATATGGTTGCAATTGTATCTGGTATACATAGTACACTCAACTATACATAGTACACTCAACTAAGAACGTAATTATATGGTTGCAATTTGTATCTGGTATACATGGTATGGAGACTACTCAGAGTCAATAACTTTTATACTGAATGCATTCCTTTACTAAAGAAAATAGTAACAGTCCAGCCATATAGTACACTCGTTAAAGAAAATAGGAACAGTCCAGCCATATAGTACACTCGTTAGACAACGCAGCAGATGATTTCAGCCATCCTCGATTATGTTATAATCAACCATTACTTATTTCAGTAAATAAAATATTTTTAAAGAGAGTTGCTTGACTCCTCAGTGTATAGGAGGCATGAGATGTTTAAACAACGCAGCAGATGATTTCAGCCATCCTCGATTATGTTATAATCAACCATTACTTATTTCAGTAAATAAAATATTTTTAAAGAGAGTTGCTTGACTCCTCAGTGTATAGGAGGCATGAGATGTTTAATTCAATAATGAGATATTGATACATTCCTTTACTAAAGAAAATAGTAACAGTCCAGCCATATAGTACACTTGTTAGACAACGCAGCAGATGATTTCAGCCATCCTCGGTTATGTTATAATCAACAATTACTTAATTCAGTAAATAAAATGAATTAAATAAAATCTTTTTAAAGAGAGTTGTTTGATTCCTCAGTGTACTATATGGCTGGACTGTTACTATTTTCTTTAGTAAAGGAATGTATCAATATCTCATTATTGAATTAAACAACGCAGCAGATGATTTCAGCCATCCTCGGTTATGTTATAATCAACAATTACTTAATTCAGTAAATAAAATGAATTAAATAAAATCTTTTTAAAGAGAGTTGTTTGATTCCTCAGTGTATAGGAGGTATGATATGTTTAATTCAATAATTAGAATTTCAGTTTATATCAACACTAATAACCCAACATATAAGTATAGTATATTTAATCAAAACATACACAAGAAAGTAGATTTGCATTAGACCAGGGTTTATATAAAAGATACTCTTGAATTGGAATACACGACTTTAAGAGTTCACTGGAAACAGGAAGTGCAACATTCTACTAAAATAAACATAGCTAGCCCTTAACAACTATGTAACAATTTTTGCAGCTTCTTAATTAAAACTTTGAACATCATATTCCGGTATTAACACAACACCATATCCTGAAGCATACAAACTAAAATTTAGAACTCCCCAAGGTTTTAAACAAAATAATCTAAAATCACACTTATAAATTTTTATCTTTATCTTATCAACGACGTGCTGGTAGGCAAAATATTTCAAAGTAGAGTAAAAATTTGGTTTGGATTTCGTCCTTCATACTGGGACACGCTCAAGTTTTGCAGACGTATCCGTCCTCCAATGCACCCTTCGATATCAGACCAAGCGAACAAAAGTCTTTCTTTAACATCTCAACAACTAAGAGGCAGCGGTATAGATGCAGTTTTGGATCAGCATGACCCTTTGTGAATGCATTTTAATATGAAAACACATATGTAATCTTGAAGAGCAAGGATAATTTTCAGTTGAAACAAATTTACATAGTGAACAATAATATGAAAACACATATGTAATGTTGAAGAGCAAGGATAATTTTTAGTTTACAGTGTTTTTTATCCACTGATGGAACATGTAATTTACCATTCCAAAATATTATAAGCTGCAAATAATTTTACGACAAGGATAATTTTCAGTTTAAACAACTTTATATAGTGAACAATTGCTCTTACTCTTATATTCATTGAAGGACAACAATTTTCCTTCTTTTAAGAATTATATCCTTAATTATACTAAAAACATGTAATTTATCATCCAAAATATAATTTTACTAAATTTTAAATAGGATTATAAGCACAAGAACATCAATAAATTTTTAGATGCATTATTACATTTACATAGCAGGATATAATTTAGATTTTGAGACAGCATAAATAAATTTTTAGATGCATTATTACATTTACATAACAATATATAATTTATATTTTTAGATTTTTAGATGCATTCTCAAATCCACAAAGCAAATATTTAGATGCATTCGCATCCACACAAAAAATATAATTTAGATGCATTTTCACATCCACACAACAAATATAATTTAGGTTTTTAGATGCATTTTTGGATCCAGACAACAAATATAATTTAGATTTTTAGATGTATTCTCACATCCACACAACAAATATAATTTAGATTTTTAGATGCATTATCGTATCCACACAACAAATATAATTTAGACCAACCTGGTAAAGCATTTGCACCAACGCTCTTCAATTGGACGTAGAACACCGAATAACCTTTCACCCCAACTCCCCTTTTCTCACTTCCCTTATTTTCCAATGTTTTCTTCACTGCTATAAGAGCATTTGCATTATTTTAAAATGACATGCAACATGTCTCAAGAAGTTGATAAGTACTGGAATTTGCTCATCCAATAAGAAAGGATTATGACATTTTTCAAGAACATCAATAAATTTTTAGATGCATTATTACATTTACATAGCAGGATAATTTAGATTTTGAGACAACATAAATAATTTTTTTGATGCATTATTACATTTACATAACAATATATAATTTATATTTTTAGATTTTTAGATGCATTCTCAAATCCACAAAGCAAATATTCAGATGCATTTGCATCCACACAAAAAATATAATTTAGATGCATTTTCACATCCACACAACAAAATAATTTAGGTTTTCAGATGCATTTTTGGATCCAGACAACAAATATAATTTAGAGTTTTCAAATGTCATAATCCTTTCTTATTGGATGAGCAAATTCCAGTACTTATCAACTGCTTGAGACATGTTGCATATCATTTTAAAATAATGCAAATGCTCTTATAGCAGTGAAGAAAACATTGGAAAATAAGGAAAGTGAGAAAAGGGGAGTTGGGGTGAAAGGTTATTCGGTGTTCTACGTCCAATTGAAGAGCGTTGGTGCAAATGCTTTACCGAGTTGGTCTAAATTATATTTCTTGTGTGGATGCGATAATGCATCTAAAAATCTAAATTATATTTGTTGTGTGGATGTGAGAATACATCTAAAAATCTAAATTATATTTGTTGGGAATACATCTGAAAATCTAAATTATATCTTGCTATGGGATGTAATAATGCATCTAAAAATTTATTTATGTTCTATGGATGTGAGAATGCATATGAAAACCTAAATTATATTTGTTGTGTGGATGCGATAATGCATCTAAAAACCTAAATTATATTTGTTGTGTGGATGTGAGAATACATTTGAAAGTATAAATTATATTTTCTCTATGGTATTTTCTCTATGGATGTGAGAATACATATGTAAATCTAAATCATATCCATCTGTGTAGATGTAATAATGCATTTGAAAATTTATTTATGTTCTTGTCCTTATAATTACATGTTTTTATCTATCACCCTATTAAGGATATAATTCTTAAAAGAAATAAAATTGTTGTCCATCAATGGATAAAAGAGCAACTATTCACTGTGTAAATTTTTAGATGCATTATCGTATCCACACAACAAATATAATTTAGACCAACCTGGTAAAGCATTTGCACCAACGCTCTTCAATTGGACGTAGAACACCGAATAACCTTTCACCCCAACTCCCCTTTTCTCACTTCCCTTATTTTCCAATGTTTTCTTCACTGCTATAAGAGCATTTGCATTATTTTAAAATGACATGCAACATGTCTCAAGAAGTTGATAAGTACTGGAATTTGCTCATCCAATAAGAAAGGATTATGACATTTTTCAAGAACATCAATAAATTTTTAGATGCATTATTACATTTACATAGCAGGATAATTTAGATTTTGAGACAACATAAATAATTTTTTTGATGCATTATTACATTTACATAACAATATATAATTTATATTTTTAGATTTTTAGATGCATTCTCAAATCCACAAAGCAAATATTCAGATGCATTTGCATCCACACAAAAAATATAATTTAGATGCATTTTCACATCCACACAACAAAATAATTTAGGTTTTCAGATGCATTTTTGGATCCAGACAACAAATATAATTTAGAGTTTTCAAATGTCATAATCCTTTCTTATTGGATGAGCAAATTCCAGTACTTATCAACTGCTTGAGACATGTTGCATATCATTTTAAAATAATGCAAATGCTCTTATAGCAGTGAAGAAAACATTGGAAAATAAGGAAAGTGAGAAAATGGGAGTTGGGGTGAAAGGTTATTCGGTGTTCTACGTCCAATTGAAGAGCGTTGGTGCAAATGCTTTACCAGGTTGGTCTAAATTATATTTGTTGTGTGGATACGATAATGCATCTAAAAATCTAAATTATATTTGTTGTGTGGATGTGAGAATACATCTAAAAATCTAAATTATATTTGTTGTGAATGCATCTGAAAATATAAATTATATCCTACCGGATGTAATAATGCATCTAAAAATTTATTTATGTTCTATGGATGTGAGAATGCATATGAAAACCTAAATTATATTTGTTGTGTGGATGCGATAATGCATCTAAAAACCTAAATTATATTTGTTGTGTGGATGTGAGAATACATTTGAAAGTATAAATTATATTTTCTCTATGGTATTTTCTCTATGGATGTGAGAATACATATGTAAATCTAAATCATATCCATCT
>JAQPPZ010008762.1:0-22063 GCA_028583015.1 Wollemia nobilis | reverse complement strand
GGAACATGAACATGAACAGAAACATTGGTATGAACAAGAACAAGAACATGAACAAGAACATAGAAGAGAACAAGAATAGGAACAAGAACAGGAACATGGATGAGAACATGAACAGGAACAGGAATAGGAACATGGATGAAAACAAGAACAGGAATAGGAACAAAAGTGACGATAGGAACAAGGATGATGACTTGGAAAGAAATAGTGAGAGGATTCTGAAAACTCAGAAAAGAAGAGAAAAATATAAAGATAAAGAGCAGTTCTTTCAAGGAGTAGAAATACTCCCACCCTAGAATTAACCACCTCATGTGGAGGTGGGGAGAGGCTAAGCTAAGAGGCTCATTCTTAGCCCCGAGCCCCAAAGGTGACCCTTTGCCATTAATGTCAAAGGGGGAGAGATATGTGTATTGGGGAGATATTTGTTATGTGGAGAGATTTGATATTTGAGAGAGCATTGAGCAAGGGGGAGCAAAGTCCTAAGGGGAGCAGAAAATAAGGTTAGGTTTCAGTAAAATGATAAGGGTTGCCATCAATGACAAAGGGAGATATTGTTGGATGTTTTGAGTCCTCTAAGTCAGAGTTGTCATTGATGTCACCTGATAGAGTTATCACTCATCTCAAGGAATTTGGCAAGAAATAAAGTCGTCCAAGTCATCCAGGAAAAAGCTTCATCAGTGCAAAAGTGATAGGAAAAAGACTTCATAATATTTTAATATTATTGGGAGCACATGTTAAATGATTGGTTTATAAAAACCCAAGATGGGTTATTGCAAAAGTTAAAAAGGAGGTTTAATAATTATTTATAAATCATTTAAATTCACAAGGAATTTAAATTTTATAAATAATACCAAGGTTGGGCATTAAGACAAGGTTCTAAGGTTTTATTAAACCTAAGGTTAGCTCTTGTTAGTCAAAAAGTGACTAACTATAGAAAAACAACTGATGCACCTTTTTGCATATTTTCTAAGAAGACCGAAGTGGCCCATATGCTAAAGATCAAAGAAAAAGCAAAACACCACAAGGAGGAAAAAGTGTCGCGATATCGCGACATGTTGCATTTTCGCGGTCTAAGAGCAAGAGAAAGAGCAAGGAGGAAAAAGTGTCGCGATATCGCGACATGTCTCATTTTCGTGGCCAAAGAGAAGAGAAAGAGCAAGAAGGAAAAAGTGTCGCGATTTCGTGACATGTCTCATTTTCATGGCCAAAAGCGACAAAAGAGAAAAGTAAGAGGCAGAATGTCGCGATTTCGTGACATGTCTCATTTTCGTGATGCAAGAAGAAGAACAAGGAAGACAAGAAATGTCATGATTTCGTGACATGTCTCATTTTCATGGCTGGAAGCGGCAAAAGAGCAAAGCAAGGAAAGAATGTCACGATTTCGCGACATGCCAGCTGTAAAGGAATAAAGTATATTTTTGGCAACTAGGGACATGCACTGACATCAGGTGCTGATTTCTGAAGAATGGTCTATTGATTATAACTGGCAGGTCCGCTGGATGATTGCAGAATAACAGGCTCATCTAAAATTAGCCGGAAGGAAATCTATCCAATCATACGAGAAATCCTTTGTATATTATTAGAAATTGTAGATAATTACTTGTAATTGATTGAAGAAATTAAGATGCACTTAGAAAAAGATACTCTTTTTAGGGTATAAATAGGAGTGAGTCGACCCATGAAAAGAGGTCGGCTCTTGGACGTTTACAAGCTTGATGTACATGTACTTGGATTACAAGCAATAAAAGATTTCTTCTTCTGGCTTCCGAAACTTCTGTGTGCAAGTGTATGTATCTGGTGTTTTAACTTTTATTCATTCTAAGTTTTATAATGTATCTGTTCTGAAATCTGGACTGTGCACGTATAAATCTTGTTTCTAGAGTTGAACATTAAAATATATTTACATGCTTTTAGATGAACATCTAAAAGTCACACTCAGGAATTCATGTTTTCTATAAAGAAGATATAAAGAAAACTCTGAAAGTAGTAATCTGCATCATCAATGTTTGTTGTTGTCCAATCTGTACCATGAGAAAAGTTCTAGCTTAGGCTATATTTCCCTTATCTCTTGTTCCCCTTTTCTCTAAAAAACTCAAAGGAACCAGCCTTCTCTGGAGACTAGACAGATGATCTCAAGCAAGATCTGTCTATTCAATGTTGGCAAAGTCTAAGGCGCAACACTATTAACCGAAGGCAGATTTTGTTCCAATAGTTTTTGGCATGCCCGGTGGGACCAGCAATCCCACAGTATTGTATAAGTTTTGGTGTTTTACCTTAAGAGCCTTTTTGTTTGAAAATCTCAAGAAAAACCACCTGGCGACTCCGTTGCAATTTAGACCATAAAAGAAAGACCTTGTCTAGAAACCTTCTGGTTATATAGCCATATGATAACCAGATCCCGAGCTAGAAACTCTGAAGAACCTATCGAGTTCTTTGAACTACATCTCGAAAGCCTAAAAGCACACCCTGTGCTAGCCGCACGATCAAATCCGCCCGACACCATTAGCACCTCTTTAACACCCATTGTAGGAGCATCTGCAAGCAATCCCATAGCGGTTGTAACTCCTTTAGCAATCATGGCAGCCGCCCCTGCCCCAACCCATCTTGTGTGGAATCAAACTGGCCCTTTGAACTTGGGAGCACACCACCAAATTCCACAAGCTGCACTAAAAGCATTACCGACCTTTGACAAAATAGGCAAAATAGCAGATGAGCATTGTTTAGATGTATCATCGCTAGCATCTATTTACAACATCACTCAGGAAGATGTAATGGTCAGATTGTTGGTTATATCTTTGAAAGGAAAGATGCTCTATTGGTACAGAGCGCTTCCCGCTGGATCCATTACTTCTTGGGCAGTACTTGTCGACCGTCTGGTCGATGAATTTAATATACATGCGGATCCTTTCACATTGCTGAATCAATTCACTGTCATTGAGAGGCATCCACAAGAAGAAATCCAAGATTTCAACATCAGATTTACCAGAACTCGTGATAGAGTACCGCAAGGCCTAAAACCCATGGAAGAACAAGCTATATGCTATTATTTAAGGGCTTTTGATTCAGATCTCAGTATGATAATAAGGCAATCCCGTGTAACCACTTTTCCTGGGATCTATCTAGAGGCAGCAAAGGGCGAAGCTGATCTCATCGCTACAAAAAGATATCCATCAAAGAGTCTATTGCCAATTGTACCAGAGCTTTCCCAAGCATCAATTTCTAAACTGCCTGTACTCCCATCAACGCAGGCCCTCCCAGCTATAGCCGCACCTCCTACATTCCTTGCATTACCAGCCACACCCCTTGCATCAGCTCCCCCCAATGATCAATACACGACCATAATTGATACAATGAAGACATTGTCAAATGAAATGGCGTCCATGAAAAAGAGAGAGGCGAAACGGAATATCCAAGCAAGAAGATTTCCACAGATACAAAAGGAAGGTGCTTCAACAAGTGGAAGAGGACAAGATAAAAAAAATGTGGTGTATGCGAATGAGATAGGAGATAATGGAGAACCCACTAATTTCGACTACTGGTGTACCACTTGCAATGATCCTCATGGAGAGGATTCATGCATGATTCATCAACATCATGTGCAAGCGGTTATCAATGAGAGAGTCAAAGAAACCGGCAAGGGACAGGTGAACATAATCAGAGAAGTCCACCACAATTTGGCAATGCCATCCGTGGAACAAGTCTCAGTCCTGACAAGGTCGAGAAAAAAGTCGTTACAAGTCGACCCTAAGGAACTCCAACCACTAGGTTTTCCTCCTGCCCCCAGGGCAACTCCATAGAAAAACCAGTCTAATGAGAAAGGACGTTCTGACCCTCCTCAGACTTCTACGGCTACACCAAGAAAATAATTTCCTCCTAGAAAAGGGAGCGAGGCTCAAGAGCAAGCGAAGGAAAGACTCAGATTTCCTTCATTGACAAAAAGGCAAAGAACAGAAGCCACGCAGGTCTATAGAGACAGATACGACGCATCTACTAGTGGAAGGGAAAAGAGTACTGAGGTATCCCCAACTGCAACCCTTTCGTTCAACATTGCAGAAGAAATGAAGAGGACTCCTTCCAAGATAAGCATGTATGATGCACTGCAAATTCCTGGTCAGATTGACCTCCTCCAAGAGTCCCTAAATTTAAAAAATGATGCCTCCTTCTCAAATGTCGTACAAGAAAATGTGGTGCCAACCTCTGGGAAAAATAGACCGCCCCCATTCTATTTATCTTTGCAAATGGAGGGGTGGATAGTTCACAATTGCATGATTGATTCAGGGGCCGCAACTACGGTGATGCCGAAAGCCGTATGTGACATAATGGGGATGGAATATACTCGAAGTCATCCTGGTGTGTTGCAATTAGATGGTACTCCAGTAAAAACTATCGGGGTGATCAAAGATATCCCTATTCAACTCCACAGAATGCCAGAAGCAGTCGTCATACAAGAAGTAGTCGTTGTAGACTTAGAACCATATTTCGGTATGTGTTTATCCAGAGAGTTCACAGCCAAACTGGGAGGTTATCTGTCACTAGATTATTCGCATTTGGAGGTACCTTTCAAAGGTAAAAGAGTCAAGATCTACAATGAAAAACCATCTACTTTTCATGTGGAAAGACTAGAAGAAACAGCTACCATCAACATGATGTCCGAGGAATTGGAGAATATCGATTTAATGGAAGAAACCCTGGAGGAACTCCAATCTGAAGATCAGTTTTCAATGAAAGACTTCAATGCTATGGTAGAGACAGAAATGGGAAGCTATTCCATTGAGAAACCAAAAAAGCTCCCTATTGTTGTCCCTAAAATAGATGATTCAGCCAACCAGTTATGGAAATTGTACTTTGATGGGTCAAGGTGCAAAAATGGAGCAGGAGCTGGAATTGTCCTGATTTCACCCACTGGAAAAGAAAAAGTCTTTTCATATAGGTTGACATGGAGTTGCACCAACAACGCAGCTGAATATGAAGCCTTGTGTTTGGGACTCAAGAAAGCTAAAAAACTGGGTGCAAAACAGCTGCTGATCTATGGAGATTCAGAGCTGATTGTTAAACAGGTTACTGGTAAATGCATTTGTAAGCAACATTACCTAAAGGCTTACAAAAACAAAGTGTTGGATCTATTGGAAAATTTTGAAGCACTAAACATGAAATCCATTTCCAGAGAGAAGAACACACATGCAGACCTGTTAGCATCAGTAGGATCAAATTTTTGCCCAATCAGCAATGTTATTCAGAAGTCTAAAATAGTTAGACTTATATACAGGCCTTCTGTGCCCGACAAGGACATTTTCTGGCAAGTATTTGAAAACGATGAGCAGATCCTAGATTTTTTGATTCATGAGATGAATTGCTCTACAGAAAGAGCGTTACAAGAAGAGGACGAAGAGAGCCTTATTCAACTAAAAAATAATCATATCCCCAAGGGACTGATCACCCTGGAGAGCCTTTTCGACAATAGCGACAGAGCTGTAGGTCGAAGGATCAAGGTAGATGAATGCCGGTATAAAGAAATAGAACTAGAACCGGGAAAAATGATCAAAGTAGGGACAGATTGTACAGAAGTAGAACTAGAGAAAATAAAATAGTTATGTAGAGAGTATCCAGATATAATAGCCTGGACTTATAGTGATCTGAAAGTGTACAGGAAAGAGGTCATTCAGCATACCATCGAACTAGAGGAAGGAGCTAAACCTTTTAGGCAGAGGCAGAGGCCTGTGAATCCTAAAATTGAAGCCTTAATGAAACAGGAGTTGTTAAAACTCCTGCAGGCTAAGATAATATACCCAATCAAGCACTCTACCTGGGTGGCAAATTTAGTTCCAGTCCACAAGAAAAATGGAGAAATACGACTATGCGTCGATTTCAAAAATTTGAACAGAGCCTCTTTAAAGGATCACTATCCTTTACCCCAGATTGACCCAATCCTTCATACTGTGGCGGGAGCAGAAAGGTTTTCTCTGTTAGATGGCTTCTCTGGTTACAATCAAGTTTGGGTGAGAAATGAAGATCAATACAAGACTGCGTTCACCACTAAGTGGGGAACATTTGCATACCAAAGGATGCCCTTTGGATTATCCAACGCAGGAGCAACTTTCCAAAGAGCCATGGACGTAGCTTTTGGGGAGCTTGCGAACAAAATTATTGTCGTCTATTTAGATGACATGACGGTTTTTTCTCACAACAAAAAGGACCATGCCACTCATCTGCAGCAAGTGTTTGAGAAATGTAGAGAATTTGGAATATCACTAAATCCAAAAAAATCTATTTTTGTTGTGGAAGAAGGAATACTCCTTGGGCATGTTATTTCTAAAGTTGGGCTGTCAATTGACCCTGATAGAGTGAAGGCACTTCTTGAGTTGTCGCTTCCAGTTAACAAGAAAGGTTTGCAGTCCTTCTTTGGGCAAATAAATTTCGTCAAAAAATTCATTGCGGACTTTGCCCAAACAGTTAAACCAATGACTGAATTATTGAAAAAGGACGCTCCTTTCAAATGGACAGAGCCAAGGAAAGAAGCTTTCCGAAAAATTCTAGAAGCCATCGCTCAAGCTCCTGTGCTAGTTAATCCTGACTATTCCCGAGGTTTCATACTATATGCTGTCGGAGAACAAGGTAGTTATGCTGCAGTTCTCACTCAGAAAGGAGCAGATGATGAAGAAAGACCCATAGCCTTTCTAAGTTCCACCATGCACAAACATGAGGAAAGGTACAACTTCATAGAAAAACAAGTATATGCAATTATGAAATCCTTGAATAAGCTAAAACATTTCTTATCCCAGAGTCGGACGATGGTGTATGTTATTCATCCCGATGTAAGGAACTTCATAATTCAAGGAGAATTGGGTGAAAAAAGAGCTGGATGGGTGACTCGCATCCAAGAGTATGATGTAGAAATACATCCTACTAAAATAGTCAGAGGGAGAGCTTTGTGCCAAGAATTGGCCAAGCAAGCTGCAAGTGGATATGGGGAGAGCCACCCCGTCATGGCAAACACAGAGCAACACCAAGACAGAGTAGGTTCAAGTTGGATCGATGACTTTGTGAGGTATTTTCAGACTGGGTCATGTCCTGAAGATATGAACGCTTCCCAGAGAAGGAGATTCAGAACCCAAGCATTGAAATATACCCTTCGAACAGAGGGGTTGTACAGGATTAACATCGATGGTGTATTGTTAAGATGCGTTCCCGATAATGAAAAGCAGAAAGTGTTAGATGAATTTCACGGAGGTTTTTCAGGGGGACATTATGCAGGCCGAACTACAGCTTTGAAGATCCTTAGAGCTGGATGTTATTGGCCTTCCATCTTCCTAGATGCGTACAAAGTGACCCAGAGGTGTGAACAAGTGTCAGAGGTATGTGGGGAGAAACAGGAATGCACCTATGCCCTTAAAAGCTATTCAAGTCGAGGAACCATTCCAGCAGTGGGGGTTGGATTTCATAGGGATAATAGAGCCAAATTCATCATCAGGCCACAAATACATTCTCACTGCCACAGACTACTTCACCAAGTGGGCAGAAGCAGTGCCTACGAAGAAAGCTGATTCGAAAGTGGTGATAGAATTTGTCGAAAGTCTAATCACAAGGTTTGGCATACCAGATTCTTTGATTACAGACAATGGATCCCCTTTCACCAGTGCAAAGATGATCGAATTCGTCAGTAGATATGGAATTTACTTGAAGACTTCCTCTAATTATTACCCACAAGGTAATGGATTAGCTGAGTCTACTAATAAGAATCTTCTAAGAATTCTGAAAAGAACATTAGAGGACAATAAGAAGAACTGGCACTCACTCCTGAATCAAGCCCTGTGGGCCGACAGAATCTCAATCAAAAAATCAATCAATACATCGCCATATGCTTTGGTTTATGGCAAAGAAGTTGTTCTGCCGATTCATATGGAGATACCCGCGTTGAGGATGCTAAACCAAGTTAACGAAGATGAAGGTCATCCAATGGATGCCCGACTGATGCAACTTCTACAGCTTGAAGAATCTAGGGAACAGGCCTACGATCATCATCAAAAGCATATGGTAAAAATAGTCGGGTGGTTCGATAAGAAAACCACTTTCAAGAAATTTAAAACAGGTGACCTGGTATTAAAATGGAATGTCAAGAAAGCAAAGCCAGGACACCATGACAAGTTTGATGCATTCTGGGAGGGGCCATTCGAAATTGTTTCAGAAAAGCAATTCAATGCCTTCCAGTTAAAATATCAATATGGATGGGTTCTACCCATCACGGTGAACGCTTTTCACCTAAAATTGTATTTCCAGTAAAAGCTACAGATCACCATTATATGTACAGTATATTATAAGTTTGAAGTTTTGTAAATATTTCCCTTTTTACGGCCTAATATTTCCAGAGGACAATAAGAAGGACTGGCACTCACTCCTGGGGAGGAAGTTTCCCTGTTAGAATCCTTCCAAGCGAAGGAAGTGGTCATTCTTCTGCTCCCAAAGTGTCCCAGCCACCTGAGAAATCCCAGCAGCCAGAGCTGGGACCAGCTCCCAGAATTGAATTTTTGTGTTCTTCAGACAAAGGTTAAATACCTAAGCGGTAAAAGAAAGGTTCTGATAAGGTGAAGATCACTTGTATTCCAAAGTGCATTCTTTTTCTTTTGTTTTTCCGCTCAAAATTTTACTTTTCGCAACTGTGCTGGTGACTCCGTTTCCCAATGGATGAAGGTCTGGTCTCTATTTTTGCGAGCAAAAATTCCCCCGAAAGGCACCAAGAATGTTAGTCAAAAAGTGACTAACTACAGAAAAATAGCTGATGCACCTTTTTGCATATTTTCCAAGAAGACCGAAGTGGCCCATATGCTAAAGATCAAAGAAAAAGCAAAACACCGCAAGGAGGAAAAAGTGTCGCGATATCGCGACATGTTGCATTTTCGTGGTCCAAAGCAAAGAGAAAGAGCAAGGAGGAAAAAGTGTCGCGATATCGTGACATGTTGCATTTTCGTGGCTAAGAGCAAAGAGAAAGAGCAAGGAGGAAAAAGTGTCGCGATATCGTGACATGTTGCATTTTCGTGGCTAAGAGCAACAAAAGGGAGCAAAGAGGTAAAAGTGTCACGATATCGCGACATGTCGCATTTTCATGAGCAATAAGAAGAATAAGTGAAGACATAGAAAGTGTCATGATTTTGTGACATGTTGCATTTTCATGACTCAAAAAGGGGAGGCAGAGAAAAGGCAAGAGAAATGTCACGATTTCGCGACATGTCTCATTTTTGCCAAGGAAATAGAGTATATTTTTGGCAATTGGGACATGCACTGACATCAAGAAGTGCTAATTTCTGAAGAATGGTCGATTGATTATAACCTAGGACAGGTCCGCTTGGATGATTGCAGAATAGACAGGCTCATCTAGAATTTAGCCAGAAGGAAATCTATCCAATCTGCGAGAAATCCGTTGTATATTCTTAGAAACTACAAGATAATTACTTGTAATTGATTGAAGAAATTAAATGTACGTAGTAGAAGATACTCTTTTTAGGGTATAAATAGGAGTGAGTCGACCATGAAAAAGGGTCGGCTCTTGGACGTTTACAAGCTTGATGTACATGTACTTGGATTACAAGCAATAAAAGATTTCTTCTTCTGGATTCTGAAACTTCCGTGTGCAAGTGTATGTATCTGGTGTTTTAACTTTTATTCATTCTAAGTTTTATAATGTATCTGTTCTAAAATCTGGACTGTGCACGTATAAATCTTGTTTCTAGAGTTGAACATTAAAAGATAGTTACATGCTTTTAGACGAATATCTAAAAGTCGCACTCAAGAATTCATGTTTTCTATAAAGAAGATATAAAGAAAACTCTGAAAGTAGTAATCTGCATTATCAATGTTTGTTGTTGTCTAATCTGTACCATGAGAAAATTTCTAGCTTAGGCTATATTTCCCTTATCTCTTGTTCCCATTTTCTCTAAAAAACTCAAAGGAACCAACCTTCTCTGGAGACTAGACAGATGATCTCAAGCAAGATCTGTCTATTCAATGTTGGCAAAGTCTAAGGCGCAACACTATTAACCGAAGGCAGATTTTGTTCCAACAGCTCTTTAAGACAAAGTTCTAAGGTTGATTTTAATTTATAATATTTAAATTTAAAATTAAATTTAAACTTATTATAAATTAAACCACGCTGACGTCGAATTCATTCGAAGCATCGACGTGATTCTAAGGAAGGCAAAATACATTATATAAATGCCAAAAAAAATCATTTACCAAGTATCCCTTGCTATTATTTTTGAAGTGCATGCGAAAGAGATTTTTGTTTCGAAAGTCTTACGATTTTTGTGAAGGTTAAATCTATGAATATTCGAAAGCCCTAAGCGCAAAGGCCAGCATGGCCTATTGGTATGTTGGCTCAGTGCTAAGAAGGAGGTTCTGATTTTGATTTGTGTGAGGTATATTTTTTGGATTGCAAGAAAGAAGCGCTCTACATGCTTGTTGTTTTTTGAAGGGTCATCGTTCGAAGATATTGCATGGTGGGCATGCCCTTTTAGACACATCACGACATGTGACCCAACGACAACTTGGATGTGGCTAAGGCATTGGGAAGAAAATAGTCAGGGGATCGAATATCGTTGAGGGTAAGGCAAGTAAATTTAATTTTTGTTGAATATTTTATTTTTTGCGAAGGTTGCCTAAGGAGAAATAAGGTTATGGTATGCCCTAGGAAAGATAAATATTTCTGCTGATTTTCTTTGTGGAAGTATATCATATTATATATCATTGGAAATATATTTTTGAGAGCTACTTGTTTAGATTGCTTTAAGGGAGAAATAAGGTGTGTGCAAGAAAATATTTCTTGTTTTGTCAAGGAGTTCCAAAAGTAAGTTTGATTCATTCTTTTGAGGGTTTAATTCTTGCATAAGAGGTTTTGGTGCATTTTTATTGAGTAGGAGTAATAAGGTGTTATTGAGATATAATTTTGATTATTGTGTTATTACTCATGACCTCTAACCCTTGTTGAGATTGGAAAAATAAAGTGTGTTGAGTGTGGCAGATTTAGTGGACAACTCATAAGGCATCAAAAAGGTATGGGCAATATTCTTTATTAACTTATGTGGGTGATTGATTTCTGAAAATATCTTTTGAGAGAAAAAGATTGATTGTGGTTAATCTTTTTAAGAGTTGTTGGTTTAATGCTTCGAGGTTTTCTAAATTGAGAGTTGTGATTAAACTTTTTTTATAAGCATTGTTTTTGAGACCCATTGGTTGTGCAAAGAACTTGAACTTGAGTTAGAAAAGAACATGAGTATCATTATTATGTGATATTTATTGTTGAGCATTATTGGAAACATTTTGAGTTGGTTGATACATGCTTGGACTAGGGTTTGTGAGAAAGAATTGATCCTTGAGGTGATTGGTTGAGTAGAGTTGATTAAGTCTATTCAAGTGATTGTGTGAAGTGGTTGTTCAAGTTCCATGAAATAAACTATTATATATTATGATTTGAGTTGAGATTGAGATTTGAGAATAGAACATATTGAGTCTCTAACAATTCTCTTTATGATTCTATGATATTGATTTTATTTGAGATTAGGATTTGAGTATAGAACATATTCAGTCTCTAACAATTCTCTTTATGATTCTATGTGATTGAGACAAGTCTTTGAGAAAGCTTGTGGACTAATTTTGTGTAATATTTTATGGAAGCTTGTAATGTAGATTTGAGAAAGTCCTAGAGAGGACTTATTGAGAAGATTTGAACAATTTCTGTGTGATATTGTTGAGAAGATTTAGATAGGTTCTATGTAGACCTGTTGAGCAGATTTGAGCAGGTTCTATGTGGACCTGTTGAGCAGATTTAAGTAGGTTCTAAGTGGACCTATTGAGCAAATTTGAATAGGTTCTGAGTGAATCTATTGAGTAGATTTGAACATGTTCTGAGTGGACCTATTGAGCATATTTTTTTAGGTTCTATGTGGACCTATTGACCAGATTTGAGTAGGTTATGAGTGGACCTATTAAGCAGATTTGAGCAGGTTCTAAGTGAACCTATTGAGCATATTTGAGCAATTTTTGAGTGTACCTATTGAGCATATTTGAGTAGGTTGTGAGTGAACCTATTGAGCATATTTGAGAAGGTTTTGAGTGAGCCTATTGATAGAGCTTTGGAGGTGACAGAGTATAGAGGACAAAGTCTCAGTGGATAGAGATCCATCATCTAGGACAATTGAAGACAAATATTTTGAGTGAGGAGTCTTCAAGTGGAGAGAGATCCACTAGTCAGTGTAGTAGAGAGACAGAGTCTTCTAGAAGATCATTAGCCAAAGCAGAAGGGGAAATAGATCTCCTGTGGAATAGATCCACAAACTTGAGATTAGGGGATCAACATCTCCTTTGGATAGATATCCATAAACATTATAATTGAGAAGGATTCCCAAAGAGATTATTTGATAAATATTTATAATAAATATTTTCTCTATGGAGGTAGCCCACATTAGGTGAACCACATTAAAATTTGTGTATCTATTGTGTATGGTATTCTATGCATTGATTTGATTATTGCTATTGATACTGCTATCTATACACTACATAATATTGAATTGAAAAAATAAAAATAAAAAGTGGTCTTATACTATTCACCCCCTCTCAGTATAATCTTGTGTTATTCACAAGTCATAAGAAAAATAGTAAGAATCTCAATGAAAAGTGGGTGCTTAAGAAAAACACTCAAAAATTGAAAGGAAAAGATCCAATTTATATTTTTCAAGTTGGGCTCAGTGAGGAATTATAGGAGGAAGCCCTTCTTTCATCAAACATGTTTTATGGAGAGGAGGAGTTGAACAGGGTTCTTGTGAAGAGAAGGGAACTGAGCCTAGTTGTAGGGGATATTGTTCAACTTTTTAAATTTGGGGAGAGTGGAGAAGAGGTAAGTCCCTTTGAATGTCTTGACATGGATGATCTAACTCTTCAATAGTTAATGGAAATTTCTCTAGCCTCTTCAAATGTTAGAATTTCCCAAGAGTAGAACTACAAAGCATTACAAGATTTGAAGAAACAAAATAGAACTGATTGATTATTCCATGGATCAACTTTGTATAAATAACAAAGTTGATCATTGAGAGTCGTTGGATTACAACAACTCATCAAATCTGATGTAGACTATAACTGAGAGTTCACCTGACTCATGAAGGAGTGGAAACTCAAGTAAGTCTATCCTAGTAGAACTTAAGAGAATAATTACTTATTCTAACACCCCCTTAAGTGATACTAGGGGTGTATTGTGCAAATGAGTCCCGAAAATAGAGCCTGATGAGGTACTCATGTACAATGGTTTCTTTTCTGAAGAGATGGTAAAAACCCCATGGGAAAAACCATCTATCAAAAAAGAAAAAGGAAGAGGCATGTCTTCGGTTTGCGAAGATTGTCCTCTTAATACAAAAAAAGGTGAGTCCCGACAACATGGCCTGATGAGGTACTCATTTACAATATATATGAGAGATGGTGAAAAAACCACATGGGAAAAACCATCTGCTATGAAATAAAGAGGCATGTCTTTGGATGGTGAATATTGTCCTTAATAACAAAAAAAATGAGTCCCGACAACATGGCCTGATGAGGTACTCATGTATAATATGTAAGGGAGAGATGATAAAAAAACCACATGGGAAAAAACCATCCTCCAAAGAATACAATAATAAAAGGAGAGGTGAAAGACCTCTGTTTCAATGTAGTTGTAATACTCCAAGTTTCTCTCGCAATTGTATGTAATGTGGAGAAGGAAATGACTTGGTGAAGATGTCTGCAACTTGATTTTTAGTTGGAATATAGTCCAAGTATATGTCCCCATTCTGAATATGTTGTCGAATGAAGTGCATGTGTATCTCAATGTGCTTGGTGCGTTGATGCTCAACTGGATTACATGCAATATGAATTGTGCTCTGATTGTCACACCAAAGAGTAATAGGTTTGTCATGGGAAAAACCAAATTCTCTTAGAATCTGATGAAGCCAAAGAGCTTCCTGACTTGCTAAAATTGTTGCCCTGTATTCTGCCTCTGTAGATGATAAGGCCACTGCTTGTTATTTTTTGCATAACCAAGCAATTGGTGAAGAACCAAGACAAAAGACATAGCCATAAGTTGAACATCTATCTTCTACTGAACCTGCCCAATCTGAATCCATGTAGCCAATGATATCCATGGATTTTCCCTCATATAAGAGCCCAAAGTGAGTAGTTCCTTGCAAGTAGTGGAGGATTCTTTTTGTTGCTTGCCAGTGACTAAAATGAGGTTGATGTGAGAATCTGGATATTAAGCCAACAACATATGAGATATCTGGATGAGTATGAGTAAGGTATAATAGACTCCCTACAAGCTGATGGTATAGAGTTGCATCACATAGAGGGGATGTGCAGGAAGTACTTAGATTGACTCCAGACTGAAAAGGTGTAGGAGAAGGTTTACAATCTATCATTTTAAACCTTTGAAGAAGATCTAGAGTGTATTTTTGTTGACATAATGAAATTCTTGCATCTGTTTGATTTATTTGGATCCCAAGAAAGTAATGAGCTAGACCCAGATCAACCATATCAATTTTTTTAGAGAGGGAGTCTTTTATAGTCTGAATGTGAGTGAAGTCACTACCAGTGAGTAGTAGATCATCAACATATAGAACAAGTATGGTGATTTTTCCTTCATCTCTCCAAATGTAGACTGTGTTATCAGACTCACAATGAGAAAAACCTGAGGAAAGAAGGAAGGAGTCCATTTTTTCATACCAAGCTCTAGGAGCTTGTTTGAGGCCATAGAGAGACTTCTTTAGCCTACAAACAAGAGAGGAGTCTTGAGTGAAACCAGTAGGTTGTTCCATGAATATCTCTTCCTTTAAGTCCCCATGTAAGAAAGCACTTTTTACATCCATTTGAAAGACATGCCACTTTTGGGAAGCAGCCAGAGCAAGAACCAGTCTAACAGAATCCATTTTGGCAACTGGTGCAAAGGTTTCAACATAATCAATTCCTTCAATTTGAGAGAAACCTTTGGCTACTAGGCGAGCTTTGTGTTTGTCAATTTCTCCATTAGGCCCATATTTTGTTCTGTAAATCCATTTACAATGAACTAATTTCCTTCCTTTAGGTAGGGGAACTAAATCCCAAGTTTCATTTTTGATTAAGGAAGAGAATTCATTTTCCATGGCATCATCCCATTCTTTAATACCAGTTGCTTCTTTGAAGGATTGAGGATCAGAGGAAATAGACTGACAGACAAGACCAGTGCCTATGGAGTTGGTTAATCTGGATGATGGAAGATTTTGGATGTAAGGAGTAGCTTCTTTAACAATGGTGCGGGCCCATTTTGGCATAGTGGAAGGAGTAGAAGGAGTGGAAAGACTTTGAGTTGGAGTTATAGGTTCCTCATCTTGATCATCAATCTCTAAATTAATCTCTAAAGTTGGTTCTTCATTATATTGAGGTTCTACTATAGGAGAAGGCTCAATAGAGGAAGAGGATGGTTGAGGATATTTCTGAGGGAATGTTTCATCAAATTGGACATTCCTATGAAAAAATACCTCATGAGTTGTGGGATCAAGGAGCCTGTATGCTTTCATTTCCTCACAATAACCAACAAATATGAGATTTTTGCTTTTCTTATCTAGAGCCTTCCTTTTCTTCTTTGGGATGTGCGCCCAAGCAGTACACCCAAAAATATTGAAGAAGGAGACATCTGGTTTTGAGCCAGTCCATGCTTCTTCAGGAGTTAAATGGTCAAGAGATTTATGAGGTGTGTGGTTTTGAATATAGTTTGCATAGTTAATAGCTTCTGCCCAAAAATTTTGGAAGATCTCTTGAATGGAGCATACAGTTTGCCATTTCCTTCAATGTTCGGTTTTTCCTCTCTGCAATGCCATTTTTCTATGGATTATGGGAGATATAATGTTGATGAATGATGCCATGACTTGATAGAAATATTGAGAACTCATTACTGTAGTATTCCCCCCATTATCTGTGCAAATTTGCTTGATGTTGCAAGAGGCCTGATTTTCAACTAAGGCTTTGAAGATTTTGAAGTGGGATAGAACATCACTTTTGTATTTTAGGAAGTAGACCCAAGTTCTTCTGGAAAATTCATCAATGAAGGTTAGAGCATATTTTTCTCCTTTGAAAGAAGGCTCTGGGAAAAACATCAAGTCACTATGGATTAACTCTAGAGGGGATGAGGCTTTTAGAGAACCACTTGGGTGGAAAGGATCTTGATGTTGCTTTCCAAGAGCACATCCAGGACATACTCCATCAATAGAAGAGACTTGAGGTAAACCTGTTACCATTTCATGGGTGTTCAATTCCTTTAGGTAGTTATAACTGAGATGACCAAACCTTTCATGCCAAATTTTGCTTTCAAGATCTCCATGAGCCACAAAATAGGAGGCCCCTTCTAGATTTTTGAATCCTTTGAAGTGAAATAGGTGAGTGTTGTGATCAATATCTCCTTTGGCTATAAGAGAGTGGGGGTCTTGAAAGTCTCTTATCTCAACTCCTATTGGAGAGAAGAGAACAATTTTCCCCTTTCCAGAAGTACAAATATGATAGATGGAGAGGAGATTTGTTGCAATGTTTGGAACATAGAGAACATTATTGATAGAGCCACCATCAATGGATATGTCACCCTTTCCTTTGACTGGGATAAAGGAAGAGTCACCAACTTCTATGCTACATGTTGAACTTGAGGAGATAGAAGAGAATGACTCATCTGAAGCAGTCATGTGATGAGTTGCTCTAGAATCTAGGACCCAATAATTAGATGAAGTATTGGTGGTCTTCCCTTGAACATTTAGGGCTTTTCCTATCTAATTTTTATTGTCTATATTTTGATCCTTCATAGCTGCCTCTAGTTGTTGTAATATTTTCCAGCATTTGTTTGCAGAATGACCATTCTTTTTGTAGTGAGTACAAGTTATGGGATTCCTTTCTTTCTTTTTGAATTTTTCTTTAGTAGAGGTGGAGGCTACTAAGGCTTTTGAGGAAGAGGAAGAGATCTCATATTTTGCAAGTTTTGTTTCTTCCCTAGTTAGTCTATCACAAAATTCTTCTAAGGAGGGCATTTTAAAAGTTGCACCAAGAGCATATTTTGTAGATAGAAAGGTGGTTGCAAATATTTGAAATACACCATTTAGTTTAGAAAGAATTAGATAAATGCATTCTTCTTCAGTTTTATTCTTCCCACTGCCTTTGTATTGAGTGAGGACTTCTTTGAATTTGGTGAGAAAGTCAAAAATATTGTTGAAGTCTTCAGGAGATAATGTTGTTAATTCTGCTTCTAGTTGCATTGATCTTATTTGATCTACTTTCCCAAACAAGTTCTTTAGTTTCTCCCAAATTTCATAAGGAGTTTTACAATCTGTAATGTGAAACCATAAGCTTTCATTTACATTAGAGCTTATAATACCCATTGTTTCATACATCTTCCCTTTATGAACAAATTTTTCATATTCTTTTTCAAACTCAGGTTGCTTTTCTTCTAATAGGTGTGTGAGCCCTTTTTGAGAAATGAGATTTAATATTTTGGGTTTCCATGTATGGTAGTTATGAGGAGTGAGAGGATCAATTGTATTCATTGAATTCATTTTGCCAAAGAAAATTGAAGTGAACCCAAACTTCCCCCTTTAACTTTAATTTAGAGAATGCAATGGATATTAGTGAACATAAGCCTTTAAGAAACACCAAATATCTCAAAATACCCACCCTAACGAGAGGGAAACTATAAGTAATTTTGAGGAGATTTGATATTAATCTTAGGCTAATGAGAACAAATATGCTAGGCCTATATATATTTTCTCCTCAAATACCCACCCTTACGAGAGGGAAACTATAAGTATTGAGTAGATTTGATACTTGGAACATAGGCTTTTAATCATCCAGACTCCTATATTGGTTATCTTAATAACCCGCCCTTACGTGAGGGAAACTATAAGTTATTTAGAATTTCCAATATAGGTGCATAGTTGATTTAATATATTTGCTCTTTAGAAATTTTTAAGAAAGGAATAATGAATTGAGAATAAAATAGATTAACAAGGGTTAATTAAAGAGATATCCTCACTTAAATTCCTTTATCAAATTTTTTATATAAATTAAGAAACTCTTTGTAAAAAATTAATCAAAATAAGTTCATTAATATAGAGACCTATTGCAAGAAAGGAAATAATGAAATAATATATATTAATGATATATCCTCACTTTCATCCACTAAAAAAATCTCTATATAATATTAAAGAACTTTGGAAAGAAAATTAATTAGAACAAAGTAAGTTGTTTAATATAGAGATTTGCTTTAAGAAGGAATTAAAGAAAGAATAAAATATTTTTATTTAAGATATTTAATGTATTAAGGAATGTAATTTGAAATCAATTATCCTCACTTATATTTCATTACCAAGATTTATAAACAAATGACTTATAACAAAGGTAATGAGGCAAAAATAAAAGAGGTAAAAATTGATGCAATAACAACCCCCCTCGATGCTATGATAGGTGCAAAAAGGCACCTATAAAACCCCCCAAAAAAATTATATTATAGATATTACAACTGTCCTTTATATCTTCGGGCCAAGGAGAGGTCGAAAAGAAAAGGATAGAAACTTTTGAAGGCTACAAATTTAAACAGAGATCAGATGTATATTTTTATCTTAAAAAACTTAGCAGATCTGAGCTAAAATTTAATTGACGTCAGATAGAGGACAAGAGGTAGTGAAGAAATATTGATGTTGCGTCTATCAATGAACAAGCGACGCCAATGGGCAGTGAGGAAGGAGCTTTGAAAGGCTATGATTCGCTGCACTGAGAGTTGAGTAGGGCAGAAACATAAAATATTATAATGATACCTGAAGGGTCGACATCCATGATAAGTTGGATTGGAGCTTCAAAAAATGTGAACTTTTAAAGGTTTGCTTCTTATCACTGCACCTGAAAGGTTAATAAAGGAAGTGAACTTTATAAAAAATTAAATAATTGAATACCACCTCTTGTTGTGATTGTGATACGTAGGGAAGGCATCGTAGTACGTAGAGAAGGCGCTGAGAAGATAAGAGTCCTGGAAGATGCTAGAAAGGCACACACTAGAGAGGCTCTCAGAATGAGGATGTTACAATCTTCGTTTTAGTAGAGAGTCTCTTGTGGTTGCGTATGCGAAATGTAGGGAAGGCACCTGAAGTAGTAGAGAAGGCGGTGAGAAGAGAGGCTTCCTGAAATATGAGAGGAAGGCAATGATGCCACACACATAGAGATATTCCTTAAAAATAGAAGATGTTAGGCATAAAAAAAAATACAACACAAAGCACAAAACGAGTTCTGTTGAATATCCATCTATGACGCACTTGTAGAGATCCTCAAAGGATAGAAGATGATAGGCACCACTAAAAAATCATCAGTATAATGCTTAAATGAAGAAACACTATTCAAAACAAGAGAATAATATTATTCAAACATTGTTAAGATGATTATATAACAAAAAAATTGAAGTTCTTCCTGAGCGTCGAAGGACAAAAAAATGGAAGAAGTTCGAGTTGAATGAAGATTTGGAAATCACAAGATCTTCGAACGATTAATATTTAATTAGGAAAATACCCATTTTATGAGACGTAGTCTCTATGCATGCCAATATAAGCGGTGGCCAAAAGCCACGTTTCTAAAAAAATAAATGGACTTTGGTCTATTCAAAGTTAGACCAAAAGTCCATTCTATTTTGATGCGAGGAGCGCTGCTTCCTCTAATTAAAGATATCACGAAGATATAACGAAATCCAAACTTCAATTAAAAAAATTATATTGCCCACCAAAATATTAATGCCTACGAATCTTTAGTCTCCACTTTTGAGTGATACGCAGTGATGGCTAAATGGAGCCGAAGCGAGCTGCGTTCGAGATGGAGAATTTTTTTAAAACATAGGCATACGAGGAGGACACATAAAATTGCAGAAAAAAATGAGGAGAGTATTTGCATAACAAGGTAAAACAATATTTATCTAGATATTACCATAAGCAAATTCCTCAAAAAAAATTGCAGATATAAAAAAACAATCTACAATAGATATAAAACCTCTTTCTTTAAAAAAAAAAACAAAAGATAAGAGAGTAAGAACCAGTTCGAGAGGCTGCCTTCAAGAGAGAATGCCTAGCAGAATCTATCCTGCTCTGGTACCATGTTAGAATTTCCCAAGAGTAGAACTACAAAGCATTACAAGATTTGAAGAAACAAAATAGAACCGATTGATTATTCCATGGATCAACTTTGTATAAATAACAAAGTTGATCATTGAGAGTCGTTGGATTACAACAACTCATCAAATCTGATGTAGACTATAACTGAGAGTTCACCTGACTCATGAAGGAGTGGAAACTCAAGTAAGTCTATCCTAGTAGAACTTAAGAGAATAATTACTTATTCTAACTTCAAAATATGTGTTTGAGAAAGGCTTCCCTAGGTCCATCTCCACACATCCTTACACATTATGTTGACCCCCCTTCTACCAATTCTACTTTTAAAAGTATAGTAAGGTTGTCTAAAGTCTTGATTATCTTAACATGATAACATAGGAATGTGACTTTTTTGGAACATGGTTTTATGTCTAAAAACGTATTTTTATCCTAACCACATTGTCAAGGTTATAATTTTATAACTAAGTTTTCAATATCCATTTAAAAGACATTGGAAGATTATGGTCCTAAAAAAAATTAGGGGATCATTGCAACATGACCGATATTTCTTTCGATAAGTTACTATTCTAGGTCTATAATTAGAATATGTAGTGCCTTTTTTATATGGTATTGCACCTTCCATGATATTTTAAAATATTCTAGATTGGTAAGTCTAATACTGAGAATTGGTCTCAACAATTAGTGGACTCTCTATAAGTTGTGATACCAAATAAAAAAACAAGAGGGTCAATACACTATAATACATGAAGAGTACAATGTATATAAAGAGCTTAAGGCTCAACAACCTCCATGCATTTGTGATAGGTGTTATTCATACAGAGTCTCCTAAAACCTCCTTTAGTGACTCCCTAATGTACTAGGTCTAATGATATTGGTATACATAAAGAACCTAGTTATTACATAAAGTACCTAAGTACACATTATTTCTAAAACCCCCCTTTAATGTGGATGTCATTTTTATTCACATAAATATCTTGTATAAAATTCTAAAACTTGTCACATCCAGAAGGTTTGGTGAATATGTCCACAAGATACTCATCAGTGGGCTTGTAAACCAACTCAATCTTACCATCCTAAATCAACTCTTTGATGAAGTGATGTTGCACCTCAATATGTTTAGTGTGAGAATAAAAGAATGGATTCTTAGCCTAAATAAAATAAACATTTTAGGCTTTAACCTTAGATGTTTAAACCTTAGATGTAAGGTCAACCATATGGAAATATGGTGTTTTATCTTTCATGAGTTAGAAGGTCAACCATACAACAATATGGTGATTCATGAAAATTACGTACATATGAATTGTAATTTTATATTTTGTCTTATGCTGATGTGTCAACATATATAGATATACATTTTGGCTACAAACATCTAAAAATTGTTATTGTTTTTAATAAATATTTTATTTTTCTTTTTTGAGGGACTTTAGAGCATTTTTCATAGCTTGTGTTATAAAATTATTGTTTTTCCTATCGATCACGTTGTAGGGATCCCTTGATTTTTGTTGAGATTTTATTTTGATCCATTTATGAGGTATTAGAAATATTAGAGGAAGAACAATAATTTTATAAGACAAGCTATGAAAAATGCTCTAAAGGCTAAAATGCATCTCTAGATATGTTGATACATCAACATAAGATAAAATACAAAAGTACAGTTCATACGTATATAATTTTTATGAAACACCATATTTTTGTATGGGTGACCTTCTAACTCATGAAAGATAAACCACCACATTTCTATATAGTTGACCTTCCATATAATGTTAAAGCCTATAATGTTTAATTTATTTAGGCTAAGAAACAAGTTTTTCATGCTCACACTAAACATACTAAGGTGCACCATCACGTCATCAAAGAGTTCATTCAGTATGGCAAGATTGAGTTAGTTTACAAGCCCACTAACG